>JAWNNO010006201.1:0-27856 GCA_035044985.1 Lordiphosa fenestrarum
CCAGAAAGGGTTAAGAGTAGACACAGTGCCAACCCAAACCAACAATCAGCCGCCAACACCACCGAGAGACATCCCCGACAGTGGAACATAGTCCACCCTTTGTGTTACCTCTCGGCGAAGACTGGTAACTGGCGCAGCCGGACCACTCCAAGCTAGCAAACTAGAGAACTTGGAGAGACACCTGAGGAAACGTGGGCATTTTTCGCATTAATGAGCCTGTAAGTAAAGAGGAAAAAATATATACAAAAAAAAAACAAATTCGATCTACACAAAAGATGTGGAATTTTAAATAAAGAAGAGGAGGCATAAATCGGATGCAAAATTATACACAGAAGAAATCGAATAAAGATATCCAAACATGGTTTGAATGACAAGTTGAACGCGAACAACAACATGTTGTTTCGAACAGGTCACTGATACGCGTTGTCAAACTATGTATGTTTGGAAAGAGTAGATCAGGTTCGATCGAAAGGCAAACGACAAGTTGGACGCGCAACAACAACATGTTGTTCGAACAGGTCACTGACGGCAACGATGTCTAGTATTTGCTGAATATGAAAAAAAAAAAGGTTCCGGTTAGCCAACCACCGGTCAGATTTGTTCGTCAAGATAACAAGCGGTTAAGTCATTTGCTTTTCTCAGCAGCAGTTTCGCCTGATATCGATAAATGCCTATCGCAGCTTCAGTGTGACCATACTGTTTGACTAAACGAACGAGTACACAGCTGATTCGATTTGGTTTGTTTGTATTTTAATGCGATTGGTTGTTGCTGGTCATTGTTTTGCGTAAAAGTTGACTAAAATTCGATGTTCTGCCTCATCGAATTGCATTTCCATTGCGTGGAGTTAAAAATTCGATTATTCATAAACATTTTGTGTTGCAGCAAACATTTCAATAAACAAAGCAAGTGTGCGGTCAGCTGTTTGTATATCGATAAAAATATGGATAATTTTATCGGGGCTGAGCTCGCGGTTAAAGTTGACCGGTGGATGAGCAGCGTTTAAGTTTGTTCCTCCGGTTACGCCACATAGATTATGAGACACTCAAATTCGGTTAAACTGCCTGTCAAGTTGACCAACCGGACTTTGAGAAATTAGGCCTAAGTGTACTAAGCTTAAAGGTCTTTTTGTGGATTTTTGACATTAGTTCTTAATATTATGGTTTGTTATTGGTTGATTTAAAGGAAAGAATATAAAATATTCTCTCCTGGGTTCAGTTTGTTGCTTTACTGTTATGTAATATTTATGGTTGTGTCTGCGTGGTGATTTTCGTTGTATGTTTCCCTTTTTTTTTTATCTTTATATTTTTTGTCTGTAAAAGGAAATTTTGTATTTATTTAGTGATGTTTTCCAATTAACGAGATAAAAAAAAATATATACAGATCATAAGAGAACAGGTTGTTCGTTCCTTGTAAATAATTTTTTTTTTATTTTTTTATTTATACCCAAATGGGGGAGCTATGACGTGTATGGAAGTCGTGCTGCAGCCAGACAATGCCTTGCGCCCTGCAAATCCTTGCCCGATAGCGAACAGTCAGCGGTTCTCCCCACTGTCCTCGCCCCAAGTTCGACGTGGCTTGTATTGCCGCCCATGTTTTTGGGTTCGTTTTTCGATTTGTTTATTGTTTAGGTTTACTCCTTTCGGTTTGCAACTTGGATAATACGTTTCCCCCATTTTACAACCCAGGTTCGGTTCTTTGCTTAAGTATTTCATAAGCGACTATAAGTATGTTAAAAAAAAAATTTATTCTTCTTCTCCAAAGTATGCAACTCTATTTTTATTTATTATTATTATTATTTTTATATTTTTTTTTTGTTCCAAAAGTGCCGTGTGTAAAATGCCAACGCTGTTCCCCCGCCCGATCGAAAGCGACGCGTATCAGTGACCTGTTCGAACAACATGTTGTTGTTCGCGTCCAACTTGTCGTTTGCCTTTCGATCGAACCTGATCTACTTTTTCCAAACATACATAGTTTGACAACGCGTATCAGTGACCTGTTCGAAACAACATGTTGTTGTTCGCGTTCAACTTGTCATTCAAACCATGTTTGGATATCTTTATTCGATTTCTTCTGTGTATAATTTTGCATCCGATTTATGCCTCCTCTTCTTTATTTAAAATTCCACATCTTTTGTGTAGATCGAATTTGTTTTTTTTTTGTATATATTTTTTCCTCTTTACTTACAGGCTCATTAATGCGAAAAATGCCCACATTTTCCTCAGGTTCTCTCCAAGTTCTCTAGTTTGCTAGCTTGGAGTGGTCCGGCTGCGCCAGTTACCAGTCTTGGCCGAGAGGTAACACAAAGGGTGGACTATGTTCCACTGTCGGGGATGTCTTCGGTGGTGTTGGCGGCTGATTGTTGGTTTGGGTTGGCACTGTGTCTACTCTTAACACTTTCTGGGCAAAGGTCTCGTTGGAAAATAAGACATGACACAAGTTGGTGGTTTCGAGTTAAGAAGTGGACTGATTTATACTGGACGCAGCCAGCTCAGACTTAGCCTAGGGTTACAGTTTCAAAATGTTGCTAAACATAAAACGGGTCCGGTCAACATGTGTCCATCCACAGAGGGGATCCGATATGGTAACTCGCGCGGCCTAAGGCCGCTTGGTGCTTGGTGCTTTAACTGCGCACTCACATTTTCCTGGTAATAAAATTTAGTTTGAGTTCTCAGTAATTTTAATTTTTCTTCTTGAAGCGTGCTGCTGTAATCAATTTTTTGTTCAGTGAATTATTCTGATTTGGGCTTTCTGAGTTGTGCAGGAGTCCACTTTGGATGATATGGTGATGGCTCGGCAACCTCCATGTCTACAATTTTTGTGTACGGTTTCACTTTGGAGTTCTGAAAGATCAGACTCTCTAGATGACCATACTTTTATATATCAATAACATTTGTAAAATATTTGATTAGATACATACATGAAGAAGTACTTTGTTGTGTACGTACTATCACTGTCAAATCTGTTTTTGCCCCCAGTGGCCGATTCGCCAATCATTTCTATTATTTTTTCCGACAGGTCAGAAACTTTTTTCGACGAAGGCGGGCCGCCACCTGTGCGGAATGATTCTCTCTTCTCCATTGCAACTTCAACTTTGGTTTTCTTCTTTAGCCCTTCATATTTTGGGTAATTGACTAGTACAGCGGCCTACTCTCAGAAAATTCCAAAAAAATTTTCCTCGATGGACCGCGAATTGTGAAGAATTTTCATGCAGAAAATAGCGGGGGTCATCCATGGTTTCTTTTTAAACGAATTTTGAAAATTTTATTTTTTACCTAATGAAACATATGTGTTTTGAGAAATGTGTCAAATTTAATTCAAATTTAATTGGATTTTTATTGTTCATTCAATAATTCTAATCAAAATGGAGTGCACGAATTGCAATTTTACGGTGTCGAAATTTTTGTCTTTGACGAATATAGAGGTTATTGAGCATTTAAAGCGTCACAAATGTTTACTACAAGAAAAAAATGTGAAAATCGTTCAGCTGACTGTAAGATAACAGTAAAAGATGATGGCAAACTCTTATTTCGGTGCCGTATACAGTTGCCTGTTACAACCTTGGGCAATAAAAAGAAAGTCAAGAAAAAGTGCAATTTCAATGAAAGTATCCGCAAAAACACCTCTTTTGCTGATTCAAAAGTATCCATACAGGAGATTGCCAATTTTGTCGTTTTGTTCGCTTAAAAGGTAAAATTAACTTTCTTGAACTATAGCATTTGTTTTTTTTCTATTTGTTTACAATTTTTACTTTAAAAGGTGAAATTCAGTTTTTGGAAGACGAATTGGGATGGGCCAGGCAAACAATTATAGACTGGAAAAACTTTGTAAGGGAAGTTTATATAGATTGGTCTATCCGTGAGAGCAGTGGAAATCTTGGTGGCCACGACAAAATCGTGAAAATTGACGAATCAAAAATCGGAAGGCGGAAATATAATTGTGGTCGGGTTGTGGAGGGTCAGTGGATTTTTGATGGATTGGAACGAGAGTCCGGTAAATTTTTCGTGATTCCGGTTAAAGACCGTGGAAAGGAAACACTCTTAAAAATAATTAAGGAAAATGTAGCTGACGGATCCAAGGTCATTTCGGATTACTGGAAAGCTTACAATTGTCTTGAATATGAGGGGTTTCTACACCAAACGGTCAACCATTCCAAAAACTTTGTGGATCCCTCACAAGCACACACAAAACATAGAAAGGCGATTCCCAAGTCACAAGGATAGGATCCATAACATCTTCCTGGCTATTGGTCAGTTATATAATCCCGAAAAAGAAAACATAGTTAATTACATTAATTTTTCTGAGGTGAGTAACGAGAAATGTGCGCCGCAAGCGAAATTTTTTTTTCAAAAAATCACGCGATTTTTTCTTACTTTATTGAGTACAATCAAAGAGAATTAAATACCAAGAGAGGAATTCGCTCTCACTGTCAACTTAACAGAAAAAAAACCATGCGGCTATCGAGGCGTTGTTAGTTTTCGGAGTCTGCAAAGACAAACAGCTGATTTGCAAAGTAATGAAGAGAACGAAATTCAGAAGTAGTAATGGCTGCCTGGCAAAATGCGAGGTTGCCAAATTGCTTCTTTTGGTTGACTTAAGGGGGTCTTCTGGTTTAAACGGCCGAATTTGACCTGTTTTTAAAAAATCGTGGAAAAAAAACGCGTAAAGATCTTTTAATTCTGTTTGTTGTATTTGGTAGGGCGATTTGTTGAGAAAAATACAAAATTAAAAAAGAGGGAATTTATGGGGAGGTTAAGAAGTTTTCGGCCTCCAAAGTATGGTCTAAAAAAATTATGTCCAATGTTTCCACAATTGCGGGAGTATACTTCATGTCAAAGAAAAACGAAAATCGAGGAATTAGTTAGCATGAATGCCGCTTTAGTGTGAACCTCCAGAAAAAAATATACATTTTTTTTGTAGAAATGGTAGCCATTTGAAAATGAAAAAATTAATTTTTCACACTGTTTTTGGATTCCAGTGTACAAAAAAAATAGTAAATAATAGTTTTCGGCGATGATCGAGGTTCACACGATAGCGCCGTTAATTCCGTGACGTTAAGCTTTTATTTCATCAAAATCGGTCCAGAAAAACTTGAGTTATCGTGCGAACATGTTTGAAAAACATGGTTTCGAGAAAATCACGTTTAAAGTTTGCAGTTGCTATGAAATTTGGGTCACCTTGGGTCACTAAAGGGCTGTATCTTTTAAACTATTTCGAATTTTAAAAATTCTTTTGGAAAAATATTTTTGAGTATCTAAGCTAAAAAAAAAAAATTCAAAAAAGAAAATCAAAAAAAAAATTTCTAAACCAGAAGACGTGTGTGTGCCTTTCGAAATACTATGAATTTAAAAACTATTTGTTTTTCCATGTTTAGCATTTTTAAACGTAGACACTCGTTTAAAAATGCTATACATGAAAATCCAAAAATGTTTAATTTTTATAAAAAACAAGAAAGAAAGTCGGTCAAGCCCGACTACAACATACTCTGTACCAAGAAAATTTGTCTTTTGATCATAACTCGAAAACCGTGCATCCGATCTTCTTCATTTCTTTGGCGGATCGATAAGTTATCCTAATAACTAAATATGTCCAGAAGGAACAAGCCATCTATCTTCAAAACTGTGGGAGATATGACGTTTTTTCTAAATTGCGGGGGCGGGAGGGGGCGTGGCCAAAATTGAAAATAAACTTGATCTGCCTGCAGACATAAGAAGCATATGTCCCATACATGTCAAACCTCTATCTCTTACCATCTCTGAGATCTGTGCGTTCATACGGACAGACAGCCAGACGGACAGACGGACAGACGGACGGACGGACGGACGGACAGACGGACAGACGGACATGGCTATATCGACTCGGCTGTTGATGCTGATCAAGAATATATATACTTTATGGGGTCGGAGATGCTTACTTCTGGATGTTACATACTTTTGCACAAGCTTATAATACTCTATGTAACTTCGGTACAGAGTATAAAAATAAAAAGGAAAATTAACTTCGGCTCTTCTAAAGTTTAAATAAATAAAAGGAAACAATATTTAAAAAAAAAAGAAATATAAAATAAAATAACAAAAAAATTAAAAAATAGAAAATAAATAATAACACAACTAAAAAATTCAACAAGAAAAGACAAAATAAAATAGAGAAAGCAAATAATAAATAAAAAAAGAAAATCAGGAGTTGGAGAGGATTTTGATTTTCTTTGCTGACTGATGGTGTTTGTCAGCACGTCTCGATTGCTTTCGGCCAGATATAAGGTTCCCGCCAAAGCAGTCGCCAAAGCATCCTTCATGACACCTTCCGAAAATTGTTTTCCCTCCCAACAGACCCTGATGGCTGCCGCAACAGATTTTGAAAAGATTTGTGCTGCGTGTTTCACGCTCATCTTTTGAAAGTTGTTCGGGTCTACGTGGGCTTCGGTCAGCTTGGGCAGCATCCTGGTCGTTCCGCTCGTTCGGTCAATCCTGTACAATTCGGCAATAACCGCCCAACTGGCGAAGCCCATGGGTGTGTGAACTTTACAATTTGTCAAGCAGTTTCTGAAGCTTTTCACCATGTGGATGTAGTCGTAAAGAAGATAAATTTTCTTCCCATTTCTTATATACTGCATGTCGGCAAATGATTCAAGTGAGCTGAAGACCGACCGATTTGAGCTGCCCTGATCGCAGATCAGTGTACGGACCTTGAGCCCCAGCCTCTAAAATACGGCCAAATTCTCCAGAAGAATTTCTTTGAGCTTCGCTTGCGTCGTATGGTGCCCGCAGTAATAAGAAAAAAATTACTTCCACGGCTGCACGAATCCCTTTACTTGAGAGAAAATTTGTTGCCAAATCCCGCTCTCTAACACCACGACCGTAGTCGACGAAGCCATCAATCTGGTCGGTGCTGGAATTATACTCTAATTCCGTCCGACCGAGAATTTCATCAAAGACGATGGGGCAGTTCTTCTCGCTCTCCGACATGACCATGACGTGCTTATGGATGTAATCGCACACCATTTTGTCAACGCCGGGCGTAATTCGTCGAATATGGCTCCAATTAAAAAGCGTTCTCGGATGTGGCAATGGGAAGACCAGAACGCATGTATCGGTAGCATTTGGTAGAACGGTAGTTGATGTTCATGATCAAATTTTTCTCCACAGCATTGTACTTCCTGCATTGCAAAAATGCGGCGTTGCCGATTTTCATATTTTCAGTGACATGCGCACAAGCAAATTATCAAAACACAAATCCACCGCTGATGTACACATGCAGCCACAGGCAACATGCGCTAGTGGATATGTTTATATAAATTGAAAATAATCTTTATTTAATTAGTTGCCAATTTTATTAACAGATTAGGCTACCATTAAAAATGAAATGGGAATGAGATTGGGATAATTTTTTTTCTTATTAATTTAAACCACATGTAAAATATTCTACTTAAAATTTCATTCATATAATATTTTTATTTATATGGGTAATGATTTTCATATGAGTGCGCAAGCTTACAGCCCGGCGCACAGGAAAAAAACCAAGACAAGAGCAGAGGAATAGAAGCAAAGGCAATGCCCAATGCGTTCGAGTCCGAAAAGCCAATGCTTTCGTCTCCGAAAACTGCCTAGGCCTCAATAGCCGCATGGTTTTTTTCGGACTTAATTTGAGAGAGCGAATTCATCTCATGGTATTTAATTCTCTTTGGTACAATAAAATATTCATCGATGGATCGCGAATTATGAACATAAAATATTAATTCATAGGATGAAGAGGAAGTGCACGGGGAAGACGACAGTGGAAAAAAAACAGATCAAATAGGTGTCAAGATTTGCTCACTTTCGCATTGAAATTCAAGCAAATGTTCCCCTTAGTCATAGGAAAATAATATTTTTAATATATTTATTTGAAAAAACAAACAGAGCTCAAAAAGCATATGTGATCAAGCATGTATTTGTAAGGGCAAACATTACAACTTTAAAATTCGTTTAAAAAGAAACCATGGATGACCCCCTCGTTTTTTCTGCATGAAAATTCTTCATAATTCGCGATCTATCGAAGGGAATTTTTTTGGAATTTTCTGAGAGTAGGCCGCTGTACTAGACAATTACCATATTTTGCTGTCAGAGCCTGAGCAGTGCGGTGAATTCCGGTCTTGCTCGCAAAAGTGGACGCCAGTTCTGCCCACGCTTGATCCTTTTGCTTCCAAGTGACTGCACCTGATTTCTTGTTTTCGATGATATTCTTGTTATCTTCTACAAGAGCTACTAATTCCCATTCCTCCTCGACTGTAAAGTTCTTAGCACGTTGCCGTTTTGTTGTGCTGTCCATAATTTTAGATGACAGACAATCTCTTACTAAAAAATTACTCAGCAAAACAATTGACAGTTAGACACTGCTGCCACTTTTTCACTGGAAGTGCTGCCACCTTGTCATAGAATTTGTCATTCGTATGTAAACGTGTTAGATAAGTTTATATACAGGTTTTGTAATCCAATTTAGTTATGGGGGACTTTATCTGTTACTTAGCACTATTTGACAAATATCTATTTATTACTTATTAAGAGGATGAGAAATCGGCCCTAAGTTATCTTAAAAGTCCATATGTTTTTCCAAATGCTGTGATTTTATCGACGCATTTTCGCGTAAGTATCGTATTTCAAAAACCCAAATTTCCCAGAAGGTTTTATTAATTACTCTGCTCAGAATGGGAAAATCTTGATCAAATTTTTTCAGGTTGTATTGTATTAGCTAAAGGAACGAAGGCCAACTTAATGCTGGTCAATAATGGCGCGTTTTCCTAAAAAAAAAATTGGAAATTGATTCGTATGTTTATCTTTATCTTACTTTTGCGCGCTATGTTTTTATGAGCTTAGCCGCAAAACGTATGACATACGATAATTAAAAAATATTTTTTATTGTAGGAAACAAGCTGGCAAAATAATTGTAATCATTTTATTAATATGATATATATTTTATTATTAAAAAATAATTGAACTAAGATTTATCTTCTTTATTCATTTCCTCCAAACAATAAATTATTAAATTGGAATGTCGAAAGTTTATGTATGTTCCTTATGATACTTTTGTGGTATACTATTTTTATAGCATAAGTACTTAATACTTAAGTCTCCAAATTTTTGGTTGATATATTTCATTAACAACTATGTAAAGATTTGTTTTGGTTTTAATTAGAAAGATATTTATTTTTTGAGTTTTCGAAATATTTATAGCTTAGATCTATTGACACTGGTTATTTTCCAATTATAGCCCAATTTGAGCTTTAACAGCCATCCGTGATCTGGCTGGTCCGACCAAATCTGGAATATTGCATCTGTCTGTGGTCTCCTGACATACCAGGATCAAATTGAATCAGTCCTGATATTCGCCCTTCGTGACCTAAACTGGGACACCAACAGGCACTTACCTCCATACGAAGATAAACCAGAAAGAAAGTCGGTCAAGCCCGACTATAACATACTCTGTACCAAGAAAATTTGTCTTTTGATCATAACTCGAAAACCGTTCATCCGATCTTCTTCATTCCTTTGGCGGAGCGATAAGTTATCCTAATAACTAAATATGTTCAGAAGAAACAAGCCATCTATCTTCAAAACTATGGGAGATATGACGTTTTTTCTAAATTGCGGGGGCGGGAGGGGGCGTGGCCAAAATGGAAAATAAACTTGATCTGCATGCAGACATAAGAAGCATATGTCCAATACATTTCAAACCTCTATCTCTTACCATCTCTGAGATCTGTGCGTTCATACGGACAGACAGACGGACAGACGGACATGGCTATATCGACTCGGCTGTTGATGCTGATCAGGAATATATATACTTTATGGGGTCGGAGATGCTTCCTTCTGGATGTTACATACTTTTGCACAAACTTATAATACTCTGTGTACCTACGGTACAGAGTATAAAAATATGTCTAATTGACCTTCCTTCACTCAAATCGCGGAGAATTTGCCATGCGCTCATTTTTATCCACAAGCTTTTGGCGGGTGAGATTGACTCCATTGGTCCTTTAAGATTTATCAATTTGACAGTACCATCCAGATTAACTCTTCACTATACTCCAATCTACCTTCCGCCTAGCCTAACTAACTATGCTCATCGAGACCCTCTTCGTGGCCTTTGTCTTGCATATAATGATTACTATCACCTGTTTACCATAGATTACTCCATCTTGAATGATAGAAAAGCCTTAATGTCATTCCTTAGTTACATATTTCAATCTCCGGCTAACGTACACTCTGACCACCTTTGCTGCGAGTCTGACCGTACCTGGCAAATAAACTAGTCCCACCGGGTCAAAAAACGTTATAACTGGGTTCTCTTTGTACCTTTGTCATTTTCCATATTATGTTTAACTGAACATCTCTCTTTGTTTTTGTACGCTTGCAATTATTCGTTCCACATGAAAAAAAAATTAGTATGGACTTATGATCATTTAGAGCGAACAAAAAAATGCACAGTTACATACGATACGATAGTTACAATTGAAACTTAGTTTTTATTGGAACTATAGCGATTTCAGCTATAATATTTTGCAGGATTGTGAGAAATGAGTTTACTTTCGTGGAAAAGCGTTGATATAGTCATCCCAAGTAAATGTTTTGTTTAAACTTCAATCATAAATTCTAATTCTATGTATACAGTCTATTTAAAGCTTTTGCAGGGTATTTGTTTGGTAGCATTTCTTATATCTATCTTAACACTTTGTCTTTTTAGGATTAATCTTTCATCCATTCCTCTAAGCCCAATGACTGACTATACTTAGTTCTCTATTACGCACAGGGCAGCAAACCCATACATTTTTTCGTATGTCCGGACCGCTGGTTCAAACAAAAAATTTTCAACGGTTAGGGTTCGAAAATTTCAGGTTCCCGGTTTTTGGGAGAAGTTTTTGGTTCGAACCTTGGTTCAGTCTATGCTGGAAATAATATTAATATAAAACAAATCAATACATTTATATAATTACTGAATATTACTAAATTATATAAGTTAATTTAATCCTATGTGTTCTAATAATCGCTTTCGACGTAAAAACTACCCAAACCGTATGGGAATCTGATTGTTCTTGGGTTGAAAACGGCACACATTGATGTATTGAAAATTCAAAATATAATTTACTATTAAGTAAAATACCACTTCTTAGTTTTTGTTGAAAAATATTTCCAATGTTATGTTAAGCTTTTGTGAATCATTGAAAAAGCATGGGAGTCAAGGATCTTTAAAAACACAGGCTATTATGGATGGGGATATTGGAAGTAGTTCTGAATGCTATTCTAGGTTTTTTTAATTCACTTTGCCGCCCGCTCAAAACCAACTATGTAGTAGTTGGAATCGCCATACAGACCGTCAAATTTTCTGATGTCCACTATTCTTGTTGAACCGAACCTATAGCTTAGGTTCGGAACAGGTCCGGATTCAGATGCGGGAAACTCCCCGTACATGATCCGAAAAGGACCGCGATGAGAGCTGGTCAGACCCATCAACAGGATGATGAGGCAGGACGCTCCACCGAAACGGAGGAAAGCGAAGCTCAGCATGAGGAACCCCTCACCAGAGTGGAGGATGTCGCTGAAAACGAGGAGCCCGACGGTCTCCCGTTGAAGACATGGAGGTTGTGGAGGAGGCGGACCAACCCATGTCTTCACAAGACCTGGACTCAGAGCTCGTGACCCAGACAACCGCCGACGAAGAAGCCGACACCACGATGGTGTTCGGAGGCAGTGGGAGCAGCCCTGGCTCCCCGCCACAGAGCGCTCACCCAACAGCGTAATGATGACCTCCCCCTCGGTTATCAAAAGCACCAAGCTAGTCCAGGTGAACGTACATCAAGCTAAGAAGGCCTCGGCTGTCCTAGCTAGAACGTTTACACAACAACACCGTGGACTAGCCCTAATACAGGAACCCTAGTGCAATTAGGGAACAAAGGGCCTGTATACAAGAGAATCCACGATAATTTAGGATCAAAGGCATGCCTTTACCAGAGCCTGCATAATGATATGGAAGAACATTAAATATACTGTCCTTTCAGAACTTCTCTCCAGGGACTGCGCAGCTATAGCGACCACCGAGGCGAGACTGGGAAGGACCACGCTCATAGCCACTGCCTACTTCGCTGGAGACCAAACATGTCCCCCACAAGAAGTGTCGGCCCTGGCAGAATAATGCAGGAGCCTGCCGCTTGTAGTCGGATGCGATGCAAACGCCCACCATGTTGCATGAGGAAGTTCCGATGTGAACGATAGAGGTGAGTGTTTACTAGAATATCTCTCCAGACTTGATCTGGACATATGTAATGTAGGATCTGTCACGACTTTTATAACTCGAGTAAGCGAGGAAGTCCTTGACCTCACTTTCTACAGCAGGTCACTAAAACCCCTTATAAAGGGATGGCAGGTCTCCTTAGAGGAATCCATGTCAGATCACAGGATGATCCAATTTAGATTGGAAACTAGCATAGCTTACGGCAAAGCATTCCTAAAAGAAACCCCCCAAAACAAACTGGATTCGTACACCAAAACACCACCTGGCATTAGAAATAGCTGTTAATGAAATAAACAAAAGCTTAATCGATGCGTATGAAGAAAATTTCCCTCTTAGCAACCCGAGAAAAGAAAACGATGCTCCCTGGTGGAATCCTGCCTTGTAAACACTCAGGACGAAGACCCGATTTTGTTTTAATGAAGCCAATAGTGAGAGCCAAATGGAAAAATTATAGGAAGTTCTGCGAGTCAATTGAGGACACGAAAGAAGGAGCTAGACTACATAGAGTCTACATAGAGTCCTGTCTAGGAAAAGTCCGACCGGCAATATCTCGCTCAAACAAGAAAATAATAAATACACAGCGAGCAACGATGAGAGAGCACGCCTCTTGTTCAACACTCACTTCCCGGGGAACAACCCCGTGGAAGAACGTGACGACCAAGAGACATACTAAGAAAATTGTTTCCGAAAGTGGCTCGAATGGGCAATTGCAACATTCCAGCCCTTCACCCCGGTACAGATAATATCTGTCTAGCATACTTGCAAGAAAGGGCACACTCCTACCATTCCTCAGGAAAATCATGACAATTACTCTTGTTTCTCGGCATATCCCACACGCTTGGCGCGGAGCAAGGGAAGTCTTTATCCTCAAGGAAGGGAAGAAGGATATAACTAACCCAAAATCTTTTAGACCTATCAGCTTAACATCATTTTTACTGAAAACGATAGTAGCGCTGGTGAACAACAGTATACGCAGTACGTTGCTGAAGGAGGCACCCCTCCAGCCAACACAGCGCGCGTACAGAGTAGGCCGATCAACACGGTACTGTATAAGCTCGGAAGATGCTCGAGAACACAATAGAAAATAAGAAAGTGGCCTTTTGCGCTTTCCTAGACTTTGATGGAGCATTTGACAACAAATCCAATAGTTCTGTCAAGAATGCTCTAGTCAGAAGACGAATAAACTCCACAATAGGCATATCCATCTGCCTACAATGTATGGAAGGCTCTGCAGTAGAAGGTGGATGAACTCCTAGAAAGAATCGCTTTCCAGGGTATAGCATGCCAGGGATACGCAGATGACATCGTTATCCTTGCAAAAGGAAAATTCCAAGAAACCCTATGTGACATAGTCCTAAGGGGGCTGAAAGTAACGTCCGATTGGTGCAAGGAGGTTGGGCTCAATCTAAACCCTGCGAAAACCATCGTAGTACTTTTCACTACAAGATACAATCCAAGCAGAATGAGGCCGTACGACTATCTGGCTGTCTCATAGAACCGGAAAATTATGTCAAATGTCTTGGCGTCGTCTTCAGGCTAAAATTTGGCAAGCACATGGAGAACACACTCAGTGAGTGCACGAGGGCGCTATACATATGTAGGAGCATAGCCGGAAAATCGTGGAGTATGACACTCCAGTGGCTATACCTCATGGTGGTGAGCCCGATGCTCACTTATGTAGCTGTCGTGTGGGGAGATAGAGCAAATCTGAAATTTTCCCCAAATATCTAAAAAAAAATGTTTAAATATATAGTAAAAAAAAAAATTGGTTGCATCGGACGACTATATCCTATAGCTCACATAGCACCGTCGTAAGGCTTATATGGCGATGGTGCGCAAAACTACTTCCAGTAGAATTGCAGTGCTAAAATTTCATTATTGGCATCCAAGATATTATATGTATATTTAAATTATCTTCTGCATAACATTGTAAAAGTGTAACTCCTCTCCCCCTCCCCACAAGCTTTTCGAAATACAGTCCATCGATTGTTTGGAATTTGAACTATTCATAATTTGACTTTAAAATCGTCAAATGTCATTCGTAAAGCGACTAATATTTAGTAAAAACTTTGACATTTACAAAATGGGTCGCTATTCGCTTAAAGAAAGTTGGGAAATATTAAAAACATATTTTCAATGTGGTGTCCCAAATTTGACCTAGAAAACAGCCATACCAGCCGAAGTGTCTGCGGCATCTGATCCAAATTTTTTCGCTCCAATTGTTATGAATTTCTTCTTCATCCTTACCTCCTCGCATCTGAGCCATTCTAATCTATTCAGAAACGTATCAGTAAATTTCCTTTACCTGCTGCACGCACTGCCTACCTGAGTGGGAGGAGGGAAAAGAGAGGTCTTTACCTCGTCCGTTCCTCTCCTTGTGTTCATAAAGTTCGTGGCGAAGGGGGCCAGAACACAGTGCACACAAACGAAATCGGCCTAGTGGTTTCGAACGGCACGAGAAAGCAGTGAGGATCTTCTCGCGACAAAATGATTCTGGCAAAATGCTTTTATAGTTATAACGAAAAAAAAACATTCACGTGTTACCCGTGATTCACGTTAGCACTGGTAACACGGATATACGTGTATTCGGATAAACGTGTGTTAAATACACGTGTAGTTCTTAAACACGTAATTTAAGGAAAGAATATAGAAGGGGCATTCAATTCGGCAAAAAACACGAATGAGGACACTACTTGTGAAATGTACAAATCCCGACTGAGTGTCTACAAAAAAGCATTACGGAAAGCCAAACGATCGTCGTGGGCAAAATTCTGTAGTGGCATTGAATCAACATCCGAGTCATCGAGACTTCGTAAAAATCTGGCGGGATCGCGTACCCCCTAAGTCATCTACAAAACGCTGATGGAGCCTGGACTGAATCCAGTCTTGATTCCTTGAAGCTTTTATTAGATACACATTTTCCCGGATGCTCACATTCTGAAGATAGCTTAGTACGGACCAGAAATGACCCGGTTAGCCATATAAATAAAATAGTTACGGAAGAACGAATAATCTTGGGCCGTTAAATCTTTTAAGCCGTATAATTCTCCGGGACCAGACAGAATCTTTCCCGCCCAGCTACAGAACTCTACGCAATACATTACAATTTTTGTGAGCTGCCTACATATTAACTACTTTCCCACTCAGTGGAAGGAGATAAAAGTGGTCTTCATCCCGAAAGCAGGCAAGGCGTCTCATGTCAGACCCAACGACTTTCGACCAATCAATTTAACTCCTTTCCTCCTCAAAACGTTGGAAAGATTGTTAGACGTCTATTTAAGAGAAACTATATCATCCTTTCTATCTCCTGCGCAGCATGCATATAGTAAAGGCAAATCTATTGAAACAGCACTTCATTTCCTGGTCTCAAAGGTAAAGCAATCACTAGAGATTAAAGAGTACGCACTGGCGGCATTTCTCGATATCGAAGGCGCATTTAACAATGTCCTTCCTAGCGCACTCACATCTGTTCTGACATATCTGAAAGTACAGGGACCCCTAGTAGAGTTTACTCGACTCTTTTTTACCAGTAGAGCAGTTAACTCCCAATGAGGGAACGACTGCGCTGTCTAAAAGAAGAATTAGGGGTTTTATGGTATCACAATGGTCCTATTTTTGGTCTTAGTGAAGGAGCATCACCGCTCCTGCCATCTCAACCTAACCTAACCTTACCTATATAACAGGGGGAAGGAATCATTGAAAAATTCACAATCAGATCGGACCAAAAACACTGGAGTTATAAGCGAAACAATTGAGCTTGTCATTACTTTAAAATGGTAAGCAAACACCTTCAAAAAGCCTTAGCATTATTTCGGGCTGCAACTGTACAACATTGGAGTTTCCAAGTGTTTATTTACCAATGCAAGTTGCATAAATGCCGCCTAGGCAGGTTGATGAAGTTTGCTTTGTGGTCCGTTTACAAGGATATGCAATAATATTGGTTTTAATTTCGCGCACAAAAAAAATAAAAATCATTAATAATCATTATTTTTAAGCTTTATTTTTATACCCTTGCAAAGGGTATTATAATTTTGCCCAGAAGTTTGCAACGCATAGAAATATTCATTTCCGACCCCATAAACTATATATATTCTTGATCAGGGTGACGAGCTGAGTCGATTGAGCTTTGTCAGTCGGTCTGTCTGTTTCTACGCGAACTAGTCTCTCAGTTTTAAAGCTATCGAGCTGAAATTTTGCACAGCGTCTTCTTTTTGCTGCACACTTCTAATATGTCGGAACCGACCGGATCGGATGACTATATCTCATAGCTCCCATAGGAACAATCGGTCGGAAAACTAGTTTAAGTATGAAAAACTTTTTTCTTTTAAATGGAAACGACTCCAAACTTTGTAATCTAAGGTTTTCTATGGTTTTTTATAGTTCTACCAAGTTTTATTAAAATCGGACAACTATATGGCATAGCTGCCATACAAAAGATAGGTCTGAAAAACAGTCTTAGTTAGAAAAACTTTTTTGTTTTTAATGGTAGCATCCTGTAATTTTGTATTTGTTTGTTTCTCGTGCTTTTACACAATTCTACAAGTTTTTGTCCAAATCGGATGAATATATCATATAGCTCCCATACGAACGATTAGTCGGAAAATGGGAAAAAAGTATTATTTGAAAATATTTAAGCGAGCACTTGCAAGGGTATAAATACTTCGGCACAGACGAAGTTAGCTTGGCTTTCTCGTTTTTTTATTAAAATTAATGATTATGGTCTAAGTTTTATAAAATCACTCAAAACTAATGATTATCATTGAAGAAAAACGTACAAAATCAGAAATTTAAAAATCATGGCGGATAGGCAGAGATTGTACAAAAATAAAGATTTTGGTGTTAACCATTTTTATACTCTGTACCGTAGGTACATAGAGTATTATAAGTTTGTGCAAAAGTATGTAACAGGGAGAAGGATAACATTTCCGACCACATAAAGTATATATATTCTTGATCAGCATGAACATGCCAAGTCGATATAGCCATGTCCGTCTGTCCGTCTGTCTGTCCGTATGAACGCACAGATCTCAGAGATGGTAAGAGATAGAGGTTTGACGTGTATGGGACATATGCTTCTTATGTCTGCAGGCAGATCATGTTTATTTTCAATTTTGGCCACGCCCCCTCCCGCCCCCGCAATTTAGAAAAAACGTCATATCTCCCACAGTTTTGAAGATAGATGGCTTGTTCCTTCTGGACATATTTAGTTATTAGAATAACTTATCGATCCGCCAAAGGAATGAAGAAGATCGGATGAACGGTTTTCGAGTTATGATCAAAAGACAAAATTTCTTGGTACAGAGTATGTTATAGTCGGGCTTGACCGACTTTCTTTCTTGTTTTTCTATGTGTATTATAAGTGGGTGATTTTTGCATTAAAAAAAATAAAAATAATCATTATTTACGGACCCTGCTTAAAATATTGAGGAGGAGTCCATGTATTAGCATACTGCGATGCTCTGGCGAGGCGCAGATTTGGGGAACACATATATGAAGTGACCCAATTGAAAGTCCCCATTTGCTTTCAATCAATAGGTAAACTCGCCCTCATTTAGTTCATCCTCACATGAAGCGTCTAATAGGGTTTCATAAAACTAGTTCCATCCTTCTGTCCTCTTGTTGTCTATGAAAATGTTAGGGGTCTTTTATCTAACCTCCATACGTCATTTTTGAATAGTGCATCATTTGAATTTGACAAAGTTGCATTTTCAGAGACTTGATTAAGATGTATTAGCCCCATTACGGGACATTGACTCATTGGTTGTCGTAGGTAAAATCTTAAACTTACCTTGTACCATCAGTACAGCATGTTTTTTTTTAGACTGTCTGCTTATTTTTGTCACAGAATGAACCAATGCCAGTGTCTCTAGGTCTCCCTCTATCACTGCCCGAAGATTCTTACCATCCTACACTTGAAGTATCGCTTTCAGTATTTGGACCTGCCACTTCAACTTCTATAATACCCAATGCCCCCCTTGGTACTGTGTTAGAGTTTCTAATTTGAAAAATATTGAATCTAAATGCTTTAAAATGTATAAGCGAACTGGATTTGCGATTGATTGTTCTAAATATTCGCTAGCAAAATCTAACTTTACACTTTTAACTCTGGGTGCTTTAAGAAATTACTTGCTCGGTGCAAAATTCAATTCGCACAAGATGCAAAGCAATTCTATAGCTTGTGAACTTTAAGCGTAGATCTTCTTTACCTCTCTCTTTTTTTCTGGGTTACCAAAAGTAGCAATGATTCCACAGCTGTTGATTTATTCGCTGATTTCTTCCAATCAACTTACTATATTCCTCCGTCCAATGTGCTTACACTTTGTATTCTTATAACATTACTTCTACCAACACTATATATGCTGCCAAAATTTCTAAAGCCTCTCTACTTTCATTTTTGAAATCACTAAAATCTTCATTCTCTCCTGGGCCTGACAACATTCCTAGTTGTGTGCTCCAAGAGTATTATAGTTCTTTATGCAAACCTAAGCTCTGCAAATTATCTCTCGATTCTTTTGTCTTTCCATCTCTTTGGGAAGAATCTTATATATATCCTCTCCATAAAAAGGGTGGAAAATCGGATATTTCAAACAACAGAGGCATTGCTAAGCTATCCGACATTCTTGATTTGCTTGAACTTACTGTTTTGGTTAATGATGGATTCCTTATGAAAAAGCAAACTGATTTCATTACACCGACTTTAGCAAAGCCTTTGACTCTTTCAACAACGATTTTCTCCTCTTTAAGCTCGATCGATAAGGATTTCCTTAGTCTTTTCTGCTTTGGGCCTCGTCCTATCTAAAAAATAGAACTCAAAAAGTTCTGATTCGTTCTAACACTTAGAAACCTGTGACTGTAAATTCTGGTGTACCTCAAGGTAGCCACCTGGGTTCATTGTATTCTCGGAAACTCATGTATGCCGATGACGTTAAACTTATTTTATCTTTCAACAACCCGATTCATTCTCTTGGATTGCAAGATGATCTTAACTCCTTGCAGTCTTGGTGCTTGGTAAATCATTTGCATCTGAATTGCTCCAAGTGCATGATTATGACTTTCCATCGATGCAAACCATTTCTGGTTTCCTATACGATTGGTAATGAACCGTTGCAACGTATTTCGTCAGTTGTTGATCTTGGAATTCTGTTTGACCCCAAATTTAGTGTCAATCACCATATCTCCACTATTGTTAATAAAGCGAATGGTGTACTTGGATTCATTAAACGTTGGTCGAAGGAGTTTAATGATCCCTACACCACTAAACTCCTTTATACTCCTTTAGTCCGTCCCGTGCTAGAATACTGTTCATCCGTATGGTGTCCGCAGTATAAAAAGCATGTTGATCGTATTGAATCAGTTCAGAAACAATTTTTGCTTTTTGCCCTTCGTGGCCTAAATTGGGACCCTAACCTCCGTTTGCCATCGTACTCCAGAAGACTCTTGCTTATAGACCTTCCTTCGCTAGCTAACCGTAGAACAGTCTTAGGTGTTTCATTTCTTTACAAGTTAAAATTCGGTGATGTAGGTTCTTCTGAACTCTTACGTCGCCTTAACTTCTCTGTTCCTTCTAGGCCAACCAGAAACTTCTTTCCTTTAATCTTGTCTAGATGCACAACTGATTATGCCCAGCATAGTCGATTTCGGGTTTTATGTCAAGACTTCAACGATTTTTATTACCTCCTCTCAACAGATCTCTCTCTCTCTTCTTCTTAAAATCGTCCTTTTACACTTATCTCCGTAAAAATCTCTGACCACTCCCAGCTGTAAATAGGGGCATAGCTTGCCGGACTGGCTAATAAAACTTACCCACCTAGTCAGAGATTTTTCGATTATTCATTTTTTTTTTGGTTTCTATTTCATTTTATTTTTAATTATAGCTTTATGCCTTTTTTAATTTTACTTCACTTTATATATATATTTTATTTTTTATTTAAGTACATTTATTTATTTTGTTCCTCTTTGTATTTGTAAACCTGCATTTTCTTTCTTACCTCTTCATTATCTCCATGAGGCCTTCCGTGCTTCACATGATTATTAAGTTTCAAATGAAAATAAAATCGACGGATTTTGCGTTGGCTGCTCAGGTATTCGAACGATTTGCATTCGACTTGCAATTCGAATATTTCATTTCCAATTTTTCGTTGAATTAAATCAGTTTGATTAGCAAAACAAACAAAATACAAACTCTGAAAAAATTAATTGTGCTTTAATATACATAGCTGATTAAAATCTCGGATTATTTTAATGACAGGCTCCAAGCAATGTAAATTCAAATCGAGTAATTAATCGAACTGTAAAAACCAGAACAGGTAGCCAAATCGAAACCGAGCAAATTTAGTGTAAGTGATCTGAACCTAAACATGCCTGCATATTTTGATTTGGTTTTGTTAGCTCTTATATCGACTCTGACTACAGGCTGTGAATCGGGGCATAGCTGGCCGGACCCGCAAACAAAAATCCCCCACCGAGTCAGAGTCGTTATTAGTTTTTGTAATTTTGTTAGGCTTTCTTTTTTATGCAGCCTTAGTAAAAAAGCCTTTTTATAACGTGTTTACATATTTGTTGACAGCCTTTTTTTGTAGACTATTAATAAGTAAATAAATCTGACGTTAGCGACGCGTACATAGCCATCCGTGCCGGACACAACCGCTTCGATGCGACCTAACAACCAGCGTTGAGGAGAATCATGATCCTTATGAATTATGACCATGTCAGTCATGGCGATGTTTGGTGACGGCATGGTCCAGTTTGTTCGAGCCTGAAGTGCGTGAAGATATTCCGTTGAACATCGGATTTTGAACATCTGTTTAATTGCGCTGACCACGATGCTCGTCAGAGATTGGACGTTCGGGAAGAGCACGCAATGTACTTCCTGTCAGATAGTGACTAGTTGTTAGCGCAGCCAAGTCGCTTGGATCTGGTGAATGTGGTGTCAGCGGGCAAGAATTGAGTATAGCTTCAGTCTCGGCCGTTACGGTACAGAGTTCTTCAAAATTTAGCCTCTTTGCCGCGGCTTCTCAGAGGCCGCCAAAGTGTAGAGCCCTGGGAGGTAAAAATCGGAAACTTATAAGCTCATTAGCGCAATATCTTGCAATCGTGCCTTGGGACTCGGGCTTGAAATAGATCTCCTTTAGTTCCTTCAACTTATTGCAAGCGCCTGCGAAATATGTCGCTTTGTCACAAAATATGTCAGTGGGCAACCCTCGTCTGGATATCATGCGTTTTAATGCAGCCAAGAATACGTCCGTTGAAAGGACAGAAACCACCTCTAAATGGGCTGCCTTGGTGGCGAAACACACAAAGATTGCGATTTAGCTCTTGTAGCGACTCTTTTCCCTGATGCGCAGATATATTCCTGAGGCTTTAAGTCCTTTGTCTTAACGTTTAAGTAAAAATTATTCAAAGGCCAGACCCTTGGTACTGCGCTACGTAGTCGACATCTCAGCTCAAACGACTATCCATGTCACGCGTGACAGTACGACAAAGCACAGTAAAGAATTGAGCGAGGCGAGAAATCACAGTACATATGTATAATATATATATTATATGTATAAGATAAGAAAAGATAATTTTCTTTTTCAATGATGAGGAGACCAACCTCTGCAGATGAGTCATTTATTAGATCTGAACTTAAAACTCAATACAGTGTTTCTGAAAGCTTCCCTCTCCCATATGTCGCTGTTGTCGCTGGTGCCGTCGCCGCTGCTGCTGTGACTGCTGCCGTTGTACTTCGCTGCTGACGCTGGTCGCTTCTGTGCATTGTGTTCGATGCTGGCGGCATGGCCAGCGTGACAGAATGTAGAAACTGCACGGTGGTACGACATCAGTGTATTTGCGATGAATTTGCGCTGGACTAGGGTGTTAACTCCTCCCCTCTTAAATGCGGACTTCCTCGGACGCGACCTCTCGATGATAAGCGGGTCTGCACTGCCTTATGGCTGTCGTGGTGGACCTCGGGCTTTGGTTTCTATTGCGTCTCTGTCGTTTCGGCCTACTGGAGTGCCACATTCATTATTTATTCAGAGGATCTTCCTTTCGAATTGACTGAGCAGGCGGTTGAGCGGAGTTCTTGGCGGTATTGGTACGCCTTGCGCAGGTTTACAACAGATGATGATTGTGGCAGATCGTGACTCGCGACTGCATGGGGTCTCAGTGTCCAGGAAGGAATGGGGATTGATCCAGATAACCTTTCCTTATTGCTAGGTATACACTACAGTTTACCGTGCTTGAGATTCAATTTTACAAAATATGTGGCAAAGTGGATACAGTAATCGGTATTTCTAAGTTCTTAAATTGTTTTTGTGTACAATTTTCCCTGCCTGTGTTCTTATAGTAGTATTAAGGTTTTCTGTTACGATTTGTTTCTTAAATTTAGGAGTGAGCTTGGACCCTAGCCTTTTGTCAATTTTAACGTAGACTTCCTGCCCTGTTGCGAAGTGTCTAGTGTCCTGCTTGTTTCTGTTATGGTATTCCAGGTCAGCGTTTTGTTTATCTCTTATTCTTTTTTCTACCTTGCTCCGCTCCGCCTCGATCACTTGTGAGCAGAGCTCGCAAGTAACTCTCAACACTTTCCTAGTGTCGGCAAAAAACAGTTTGGTTACGGACACAACGAAAAGAGGGAGCGAAAGACACATTCAGTTCTGTTTTTGCTCAAATCTGTTTTGCTCAGAGCAGAGACACATTTTTTCGTTTCTGTTTCTCTCGTGTCTTTCACTGACCGTTTTGCCGAGAGCAAACTTCCAAAGTGTTTTTTGCGTATGTATGAGTGGTAGTGTGTTGCGCCCGCGTGTGTCTTTCTGTAACGAGCGTCACTTGCCTGTGTTAGTTTAATGCGTTTGGATTAATATAAATCGTGCGTAAAATCTGTCGTGAAGATAATAAAAAAGTTCATAATGGTTTTAAATTTGACTCTGCAACTAATAAGTCAGAATGCAACATATGTGGCCTGAAATTGACTGGAACGCATATAACAAATTTGAGGCGGCATTTGACGGCAAAACATGCAGAAATTATTGAAGAAATGGACTGTAACAACAACAACGACTTGCAAAAAAAATGCGAAAAAGCGAAAAATTTCGAGCAAATGAAGAGGGACTAATTTCTTCTATTATTAAAATTGTCACCACAGATGGCAGGCCATTTTTGTTGTTGGACAGCGAAGGGTTCCGTGAGATAGTAAACCCGATATATAGTGCGCAGTCAATGAACCCTAAAAGCTCTCGAAATATTATGAGTTTTGTGCAAATTAGTGAGCAGTCTATCAAAGACAACATTAAAGCCATGGTGAAAGGAAAGCTGATATCCCTGAAAATTGATGTGGCCACTAGAATGGACAAATGTATTCTAGGTGTTAATCTGCAAATCGTTCACTCAGCTTACTCTAAAACTGAGATCGTTGTAAAGACTTTAGGGATGATTCAGCTATGGCAGTCGCATACTGGGCTGTACATTAAGGAAAAAATTCTGGATATTTTGGAAGATTACGACATAGAGTTGGATCAAATCTTTAGGTAAGAATTAAGTTATAGACTTCAATTTAAATTGCCTTCAATATTAAAGAACAAGTTTACTTACAGCATTACATCAGATAACGGAAGAAACATGATTAAGGCTATTGAACTCTTAAATGATGATTTTGCAGAAGAATCGCTTTTCGATGATGATAAGATTGGAGACAATCTAATGGATGAGCTGGATTCCATACAATTAGCGAATGTCCATCTTGTGCGGTGTGCTGCGCACACGCTTCAATTGTGCGTCTTTGACGTCAACAAGCAGAGCGAGATAAGCGAAAATGTGAACAATTGCCGCAAAGTCTGCAAAGCTCTGCGTAGAGGAACATATAGGTAAGTAAATATTATGGGTCTACCCATTTTATCCTTTAAGTATACAACTAGAGAGAATTATAAGCTCAATTTTACTTGGGCAGACGTTTCTTAATCGAGCACAAACAAAATATACCAACACTTGATGTCGTGACAAGATGGAATTCCACATATATTATGTTGGAAAAATTACTGGAATTGAAGGAGTTACTTGCCGCGCAGTCTATGATGAATTTTGACGTTGACTGGGATTGGATTGTGCTTTATATAGAAGCATTTAAAGATACGTACCAAGCAACCCTTAAACTGCAGCTGGAGCAACTGACTTACAGTGACTTTTTTATAATATGGATGGAGCTCAAACTGAAGTGTGAAAATAGCCAAAATTATATTTCAAAAAAGTTGTTTGCACAGCTTAAATTAAGGGAAAGTAAGTTGCTCGAAAATTACGCACTGTTAGCTGCAATTTATATGGACCCTCGAGTTAACATTATATTAACTGACCAACAAAAAATGTTGGCAAAGCTAAACTTAAAAAAAATATCTAAAAATATTTATAATTGTGGTAGAATTCCAGGTCCTGTCTATTGTCTAAATAAATGTTACATTGCTGATTTGTTGTAGTTTTGAGTAATTGTTTTTAGCAAATAAGATTGTCCTTGTCAAAAGCTAACAGATGTACCTAACTGAAATATCATCAATTTAATAACATATTTTCAATTAAATTTTCAAGCCCCATGCCACTCAACACAATATGGCATCAAACTCTGAGTTGGAAATCAATAATGATAATGAAGACTCATCATCCATCAGAGACACCAGTGCCTTTAAGGAAGAGTCGCTGCTTTCCACATATTTGGATGGTGTTCAGCCACTGACCCGAACCCAAGAAGAGCCTGTCAATGAAAAACTGCGAAAAATATACAACGATGTTGAAAACTTCGATGTGACTGGCCGGCTACCATTGAATACCAACATTCTTCAGTTTTTCCACGACATGAAGCTAAAATCACCGCATTTAAGTGCGCTCGCCCAGGTGGTGCTGGCTACTCCGGCCACTCAGGTGTCGGTTGAAAGAGCATTTTCAGCGCTAAATTATATTTTAAGTGAAAAACCTAGCTCTCTAAGTGCTGAAAATTTAAATTCATTGTTAGTCGTAAAACTCAATTCTGAATAAATATACTATATAAGAAAAACCTGATGAAGTAGTCAGGTTGAAAAATATTTTTGCAATTTCTGGCCCCAGCAGAGCCTGAAATACGAATCTTTGACTCATAAACAATGGTATAGTCTGAATCTCCACCCGTGAATAAAAATGAGCTCTGACCTTGAACCTCCCACATCTGCTTACAAACCCAATTTCAAAAAGATCCACCCAAAAAAATTCGTTTGAACTTAAATACTCCACCGCACATACACACATGCAAACAGACCACCAAACGCACAAAACAAAAACAATACAAAAAACACTTTTCGCTGACACTTATTGTGTTCTGGTCATTTGCAGACAGTTTTCTGATGAGCACTCGCTCAAAAGTGTTTCTATCAGTGGTCTTCGGCAGACCGACTCGTTTGTTTTGCTCAACCGAAAACACGTAACAGAAAACAGAAGAGCAGAGAGAATAAGTGTTTCGCTCAGTGAGAGAGCGTTTTTGCTGCGTTTGATTCTGTTTTTCTCTGAGGGTGGTCGCATTCAAAAAAGTGTTAACACTTGTTTGCGAGCTCTGCTTGTGAGTCATCTGGACACGATTTTCTGAAAAAAATGTCGATCGGTTTTTGCTTTACGACAGAGTGCATGGATGAATTATATGCCCGGACACTTTTAAACAGAAGGTCCTCAAAAGACAGATTTCCGCTTTCCCCCTGAGGCATCGCATTATCTCCGGACAGCGTCGAATGGAAACGCTCAACTTGCCCATTGCTAGTTGACGCATACGGCGGGGTAGTGTAAATTGATATGCCCATATTCTGCACTAACTCTTTAATGCCAGCCGAGTTTAGTGACCTTTCGTTGTCCACTATAACCCATTGAGGCATTCCGAAAGCTATTAGCATTTCAATTAAAGGGGTCTTGACATCAGTGGCTGCCCTGGATTCCAGAATTCTAACCTGAGCGTATTTGGAGAACTTATCTAGTCCGGTAAGGACGTTGTGTCTCTCCGTTATATAGATGTCGACATGTACGATCTGACCTGGATATTTTGGAATAGGTGTCGGTTCGATTTCCCCCTTGGGTGGATGTCTATCGTATTTGTTCTCTTTGCATGTTGTGCAAGCTTTGGTGACTGCGGTTATTTTTTGACTCATTTTTGGAAAGAAATGTTTCCGAAGAATTTGGGCTTTATTCTCAGATGGGTTTCTGTGCGCCCGCCTGTGTTCTTGGGTTATTATTTCGTTTTGAAGGCTTTCCACCTGAATATCTTGAACTTGCTCTTGAGCGAATCGAAGTTTGTACGAGCTCAGCTGTGGGCTGATGGTCTGAACTAGCCTGAGGATTTGTTCTGATGCAGCTAAACCGTTTATCACATTCGATACTAATTTCTCCTGGAGAATTTGGATTAAGTCGCTAGTGTCATAATTGGGCCGCGAGACTACGTGCCTTTGGTACCCAGGGAAAGGCGTTTCTCTTAGGCAAGATGCTGAATCACCTAGGCATAGAAGAACTTGGTTTTTGAACACATTGACTGGCGCCTCAACTCTTTGTATCAAGCTAGGAATGGAGGTTTCTCCATCATCCGTGGTTTCAGCTATCTCGTTTATTTGAGGACCTGTAGAAATCCTGGACAGTGCGTCCGCGACTACATCTGATGTCCCCGGCTTGTATCTTAACTCGTAGTCGTACTCTTCCAGGAAATTTTTCCACCTTTTGAGTTTGCTATTGTGGTTTTTGTTGCTCAGAGCATAGGTCAGGGGTTGGTGATCTGTGAGTATCACAACCTTTGCGTGGCCATACAGATACATTCGTAGGCTTTGTAGCGCCCACACTATCGCGAGCATTTCTTTCTCATTCGCTGCATAGCTCTCCTTGGCTTTGGATAAAGTCCGCGAGATGAATGTTATTGGTTTTCCCCCTTGCTCCAACACAGCTCCAATGGCGTAGTTGGAGGCGTCTGTCGCAAGGTAGAATTCCTTTCCAAACTCAGGGTACGCCAATATGACTTCTTGCGAGGATAGTGCTCTTTTTATCTTGGCGAATGCCTCTAGAGCTTCTCTGTTCAATTCGACTTTTGATTCTGCTGGACATGTGATTGGACACCCGGCCCCCTTCTCCTCTTAACAGAACGCTCAGTGGTTTGGCCACCTTAGCATAGTCCTTTATAAAGCGCCTATAATATCCGGAGAGGCCTAGAAAGGATCGCAACTCCTTTAAGGTTGTGGGTACAGGAAAAAGTTCAATCGCCCTCACCTTTTCAGGGTTAGTTTGAATACCTGCATCCGATATTGTTAGTCCAAGGAAATCGACCTTTCTTTTAAAAAACTCGCATTTCTCCGCTTGTACCTTCATATTGGCCTCTTGGAGAGTTATAAATATCTTCTCCAAGTGCTCGACATGTTCGTCTTCATTCTTGCTGAAGACGATTATGTCATCGATATAGATATAGCAGATCTTTCCAATATGGTCCCTTAGAATATCATCTAAGGCCCTTTGGAAGATGGCTGAGGCGTTCTTCATGCCGAACGGGAGTCGAGTGAACTCAAACTTTCCCCCGTTAATTGAAAAGGCCGTTTTCTCGATATCGGATTCTTTCAGTGGAATCTGGTGATATCCACT